>JAVIWB010003081.1:0-40116 GCA_031893035.1 Dermolepida albohirtum
AAATCGTCTGTGAAATGCTGTTTCAAAGGTGTGATCAGAAGTCGTTTCTGCATCGAATAGTGACGGGTGATAAAAAATGGATTTATTTCGAAAAGTCTAAGTGCAAAAAATAATAGTTATCACCTGGCGAAGCCGACCCATCGACTCCAAAGCCAAATCATTTCGTTCGTAAGATAATGCGCTGTATTTGGTGGAACCAGAGTGGCGTGGTGTATTACGAACTATTGAAACCTGGTGAAATAGCTAATACTGATCACTATCGACAACAAATTATCAATTTCAACCATGCATTGATAGAGAAACGTCCAGAACGAGCACGAAGACACGGTAAAGTAATTTTACAGCACGATAACGCGCCGTCTCCTACAGTGAAACCGGTCAAGGTTAAAAGCACTTGGATGGGATATAATATCACACCCGCCGTACTCTCCAGACCTTGCCCCGTCCGACTATCACCTTTTCGCATTAATAGGACCCGCACTTGCACAGCAGCACTTCGCAAATTTCGAAGAAGTTAGAAAATAACTCGATGAATGGTTATGCTCAAAAGACAAACAGTTTTTTTGGGATAGCATCCATAAATTGCCTAAAAGATGGGCAAGATGTATAGAATCAAATGGCCAATACTTTGAATAAATAAATATTTCCATTTTCTTGAAAATTATGCAGTTTTTTTTACGAGAAAAAACGGTAATGACTTCCCGGTACTCCTTGTAGTCACATATTAGGCGAGACGACACGGTTTCCTTCTTTCGTTTGGATATTCGTGTGTTTGTACGAGAGAGTGAAGTATTGTTTTTTCATCTCCGATTCTAAAAATTCTATTTATGATTACAATGTGTGAATAGAAATGATATTTCACGAATAGTATATAAGTATATCACACCATACATTTATGCAAATATTTAAACATTGAATCGAAACTGAAAATAGCTATGTACACAGTTTCTAATTATTCAATTTGCATCTAATATAAAATATATTAAGCAGGTTTTACATCCTTTTTTTTTTATTTAATGTTCATATTAGCATCTTTTGTTTCTATCTTCCTGGTAATTTTTTCATAATTTAATTATCAAATATAACTCGTAGTTCGATGATTTAGCACGTTCTTTTTCATTAACAATTGTTTATAAATAAAATTTTGGATACATAATAGATCTTAATGAATATAATTTGCGAACATAGCAACAAAAGCCCGTACACTAAGTATTATGTGCATACCAATGAATAATCAAAAATGAATTCGAAATAATTCCAGTAAAGAAATGACATAAAATACGAGGGAGCGTTTTTATATTCGCGGAATGGGGGACAAGGGGTGGAAATAAAAAAAACAAATTATTTTTCTTTTTCAATATATTCACCCGCAAGACGGATACATTTTTCACATCTTTCAATTAATTTATTTATACCCTCATAAAAAAATGATTTCTCTTTATCTGCAAAATACGCCGAAACTGCCTCCTTGACTTCATCATCGGCAGTAAATTTTTTACCCCGCAGCTCTTTTTTCATTTTCGGAAACAGGTAATAATCACTCGGGGCCAGGTCTGGGCTGTAGGGTGGGTGATTCACAATTTCGAAGCCCACCTTATGCAGGGCAGCTAACGCAACGCGGCTCTTGTGGACGGGCGCGTTGTCGTGCAAAAGCAGAACACCTTTTGTCAATTTTCCCCGTCTTTTCTCTTTAATGGCTTCTTTTAGTCGCTCTAATATTGAAGCGTAATATTCTCCGGTTATAGAAACACCTTTATCTTTATAATCAATCAACAATATTCCTTCCGAGTCCCAAAATATCGTTGCCATGAGTTTCCCAGCTGATTGTGACACTTTAAATTTCTTGGGAGGTGCTGTGCCCCTTTTATGCCACTGTATGGAGTCTTGTTTGGACTCAGGTTCATAATGATGAACCCAAGTTTCGTCTCCAGTAACAATGCCACTCAATACACCATCCTTGTCTTCATTACAGAGGTCCAAAAATGCACGCGAACACTCCACGCGCTGTTGTTTTTGCAGCGGCGTGAGCATTCTCGGGACCCATCTTGCGCTGACCTTAGACATGCCGAGATGATCGTGTAGGATTTTAAAAATTGTTGTATCGGATACTCCAACCATTTCTGCGAGTTGTTTCTTCTTTAGTCGAGCATCTTCGAGTACAATTTGTTCAACTTTTTGGATAAGTGCTGGCGTGGTCACCTCAATGCTCCTGCCCGGCCTCGGGTCGTCTTCAAGGGATTCCCTTCCTTGTTTAAATAAACTATGCCACTTGTATATCATGGTTTTTCCTGGACAAGAGTCGACTGATTTTCCTTGCCTGGTAAGGAACTTTATAACGGCACGATATTCGATTTTTTCCATATTTCACTTTTCACTCCTGATTATGTTACTTGGTTGACGATAGCTCAAAGACTAACTGTCTAATAACAATGAAACTTCGTATTTATACTAATCATGAGTCGCTGCACAGGCCACACCCCTAATGCGCCTACTCACCCCTCTACAACCTACTCATTTCGCGAATATAAAAACGCTCCCTCGTAATATGACACGAAGGTGGACTGAAAAATTGGAATAACGTATAGAGGACGCTGTTTCACACTCTTTTTATAGTGCACCTCTAACACTGTCAATTGTCGAATTTCAGATCGATTTTGGTTTGCAAAATTGTTCTAAATTTAGTGTGCAGTGATGACCTAGAGTTTTACACGTGTAGATAAATATAGACGTAAATGAATGCAGTTCCCTGTCGACTGACAACTTAATTAGTTAAATAAGTCAGAGCACCTAGTGGAAGGCAACGGAAAACCAACGCAGAAGCCTGAAAAACTATCCTAAAATCCAATATAAACGGAACAACTTAAGATTATGAAAATAAAACAATTTCGCCATCGAATTTCAAGGCGGGTTGAACTAAAGAAAGCAAAGTCTTAAGATTAGGAAAGTATAATAGCATAAAATGAGAAATAAATGAGGAGAAATGAAGAGATTAACCGCAGACAAGAGAAAATGAAAGTTTTCGGACAAGTTAAATCCAACCAATCTAGAAGATTAGCAGCCTCGAAGAAGAGACTCCTTAATGAAGACCTCGTTGGAGTTTCTGGCGAGATAGTGTTGAAATTCGCAATTGAATACTTCTTGGAAGACTTACCAGCTCGGCTTCTTCATTTTCCACTGTTGATAAATTGGTTGGTCAGTTCGAATATGGTCCTTAAAGATGCACAAGGTAACGGACGTACGAATTCAGCCAAAGAATGCAAATGTTTTGAATAAATCAACAATGAAGAAATATGATCGAAAATTGGTACGTGGTGAGTTCTGATGGGCGATCAAACATCGTGACTGGTGACGAGACTTGGCTGTACTATTTCGATGTGCCGAACAAAGCTCAAAATAAAGTTAGGGTCTTTGATGATGACACACCCGTAGTTTTCCGATCTGTAAAGAAGAAAATGATAGCTGCATTTTTCAAATCGAGTGGAATTGTGGAACGCGTCGTTTTGGACACACCGAAGACAGTAACAGCTAAGTGGTATACTGAACAGTGCCTGCCTAAAATCATTGGATCTATGAAGAACCTGCGGCCAAAGTTAAGAATGGACACCTGGTTCCTCCATCACGATAATGCTCCAGCTCACCGCGCCAAAGCCTGCACCGAATATTTGACCACGACAGGATTAAAACTTCTCGAGCATACTCCCTACAGTCCAGATCTTGCTCCATGCGACTTTGCACTGTTCCCGCATGTGAAAATGAAGCTAAAAGGGAGGTGGTTTTCCAGTGATGAGGACCTTCTGCGGATTTGGGACAGCGAGTGTGCTTTAGTCCCTAGCGAAACTTGGCAGAACTAGTTTAAAGATTGGTTTCGGACGATAGAGAGGTGTACTGAGTGTAGAGGAAATTACTTTGAAAAAATTAAATACAAAAATTAAAAACAAAGCTGTATTGCAAAACTTTCCTAGTACCCTTTGTATTATACAATAGTATTTCCTACGAATGGGCAATGTCTTTTGGAAATAAAGAATATTATAATATTATTATATATTATTGAAAATAAAATTAAAAATACTAATCCCAAAGGTCATAACCTCTATTTGTAATGTGCATTTGCAATAGATGCCTGCAAATCACTTAAAATTGGAAACATGTATAATTATTTTCCAGTCTATCACACTGATTACATATTTAAATTTGCAACGACGTAATGTTAACATAATTAAAATGTTTAGTATCCTAACACAGCATAAGTCAGAAGGAGAACATTAAAATTCATAAAATCACAGACCACGTGTCGCTACATTCCTAAACACGGACGATCTCTAATATACATACTTAAATACACAATTTATAGATAGAAATCAAGTTGTCATCAAATAATTGAATTTTTGATTACGACTATCTTCATGGTCAATTTTAGACCCGGTATTTGTTGGTCCGCCAAACGACAGTGCATGGCATTGGATTTTTTTTTTCTTTAATTTTTCGAATTTTTGTAGCAAGGACATCTTCAGATTTCAGAATCCGGTAGATTACAGCGTTAGTCGTGAAAAAGTGGGCGCAGTTCGTTGTCTTGGTTAAAACAAGCTTATTATATAAGACTAGAATACAATATTTATTAAGAAATCTATATTAAATATCATAGAATAAGTTATTCGTATATATTCATAGATGATACTGATGCGCTAATGTTATTTTCATATAACGGGTGGTCCATTTAAAAGTTTAAATTTAAAAATGCAATAAAACAAAAACGGTTTGAAATTTTGCCAAATTTATTTTTTTGCCGTGAAGTACAATTGTTCCGGTTAGAGATGGAATATGATTTCATTCATATGGCTGCCGCGGCTGGCCTCACAGTACCCCATTCGATCGGACCAATTTTCGAGCACTCTTTCGAGTGTATGGGGTCGCATCTCGGCAATGGCATCACGAATGTTGGCCTTCAAATGCCCAATTGTCTCTGGTTTGTCGGCATGACACTTGTCTCTAACGGCGCCCCACAGAAAATAGTCCAACGGTGTCAAATCGCAGCTTCTTGGCGGCCAATTCACATCACCATTTCGTCTAATTAAACGGTCATCAAACGTTTGAAGCAATAAATCGATTATGGTAGATGTGTGGCAAGTTGCACCATCCTGTTGAAACCAAACATCGTTCACATCAATACCATGAAGAGCGGGCACAAGAAAATCGATTATCATGGTGCGATAGGTGTCTCCATTGACCGTAATTTTAAAACAAACGAACTAAATAAAATTGTGCTCGGGAGCAGAAGTTTTTCCTAATCTGCTTGTAAGATATTTTACTGGTTCTTATTTTAAGATAATGCCTTTCGCTTATTTTAATTCTGATAAATGAATCAGGAATCTTTCCCACAACTTTTTAAATAAATTCTAAATAATCTAAACGTGCAAAAATCTTTTTTTTTTACTTCTTGTAAAATGTAATGGCCAATTAAGAGAAAGTAAAACAACAACAGAATATTTCTTAATTTGAGAAAGGTTAATCACATGATTCTTATGAAAGAAGAAAATGTCTACTTCGAAAAATGTCAACAACCTTTACAAATAATTGATTTTTAATCCTGTATTAAAATTACCTCAAAAATGTGCATGATATAACTATGTAGTTATCGTTTCGAATAAAATAAAAACTAAAAAAAAGACTACTAAGAAACACTACAAAGAACAAAATAATTACAAATATTTGAAATTTGACTGAAGTCTTTGGTAAAAAAAGAAATACTTATAAATAGACACACAGTACGTGTAGAATCTAATGATACATTTTTTATTTCTTTCTCAACTGATAGCCTAGGGCTGCTTGTAATTTTTTTTTATTAAAGTTTGCGTCACAGTTTCTTTTTATTAGGTATAACGGCATATAAAATAAAACATAACAAAGACTCTGTATTAATATAAACATAAAGGTGAGTGATAAAAAACACATATGTGCGTTTTAAATAATTATTATTATGACGTTATAAATAAACAACGAAACATTTGTTTTAAACTTCTTAAATAAAGTCCTGAACATCATTTTAATAGTAATAATTATATTTTGAATAATATCTTCTGCATAAACGGAGATTTTTATCATCTTAATCGTTTAGAATAAATTTTATAATTTCTTAAAATTTTAAGAAATTATAATATTGAGTTTGTTGACTTCTCAAGATGCGATACTCATCAATGAACCTGCCAAATTTGCCATTTATTTATATTTATATTCACATAAAAATATCTTTGGTACGGTTCATTATATGCTGACGACACCGTTATTCGTAAATTCGTAATTTTAGACAGGTTAGGAACATTTCAAAATTTCTAACAATATAAAAAAACAAAAGTGCGTCACAATTTTGCAACGGACTCAATATAAAGGGTTTTCCAATAGGGATTTGACAACTTTTAATTCAATTTGTGAACGCACCCTTCCACTAATCATCGAACTGTCACTGTCAATTTATTCAGTAAACTTAACATTTTCATCATGGTAAAGTACGCGAACGAACAACGTCTGCAAATTATATAAATTTACTACAGAAATTCGGAGTCGGTGACCGCTACTTTAAGAGCGTTAACTCCGATTTTCGGTCGTAATTCTCGCCCTAGTAGACAGGCAGTAACAAGTTTAGTGCAAAAATTTGAGTCTACATATTCGTTGTTTGATGTTGCCGTGCCAGTGAGACAACGGGTTGGTCGAAGTGTCGAAAATATCGCTGCCGTTGAAACGTCCGTAGCAAATGATCCAAATCAGTCAATTCCACAGCGTTCTTAAGAGTTGAGCATCGCCCAGACCACTTTATGGCGAATTTTGCGTAAGGATCTTGGTTTACACCCTTACAAGATCAAGCTGACTCAAGAATTGAAGCCGATGGACCATTTGAAGCGACGTACGTTCTCCGATTGGGCTCTGGAAAAGATGCGCCAAGATGATCAATTTCATCGCAAAATCATTTTCAGTGACGAAGCTCATTTTTGGCTCAATGGGCTCGTCAATAAGCAAAATATGCGTTATTGGTCGGGTGAAAATCCACACGTGCTTCATGAAATACCACTTCATCCACAAAAAATAACTGTTTGGTGCGGTTTGCATGCCGGCGGCTTCATAGGGCCATATTTTTTCGTCGACGATAATGATCGTCACGTTACTGTGAATGGTAATCGTTATCGCGCCATGATTACCGATTATTTTTGGCTCGAATTGGAAGATATGGACTTGGACAACATGTGGTTTCAGCAGGACGGTGCCACAAGCCACACAGCACACGTTACAATCGATTTATTGATGAGTAGGTTTGATGAGCGTGTTATCTCAAGAAATGGACCAGTCGATCGGCCGCCTCGTTCGTGCGATTTAACGCCTCTAGACTTTTTTCTTTGTGGCTACGTCAAGTCATTGGTCTATGCCAACAAGCCGACAACGTTGGAAGAGCTCAGAGCCAACATTGAATGCGAAATAGCAGCCGTTTCGGCCGAATTGTGTGTCCGAGTCATCGAAAATTGGGTCCAACGAATCGACCGCTGCAAACGTGCCCGCGGTGGCCATATGAACGAAGTCGAGTTCCATTCATAAATGTTTTGATTGTACTTCAACCCGATAATAAAGTTTTTGAAATATCTCAAATGGTCTGCATTTTATTTTGAAAAAAATTCCTTATTGGAAAACCCTTATCATTAAAGATTTTGCAATAATGAATTAGAAGGTTGGCGGCTGCGTTATAAGTCCTTCGTTCATTTTAAGTGTTTTTTTGAACTCATCAGGAGTGAGTTTCAGTGCAGTAGTTGAGCCCTGAAGATATCCCACACAAATGGATACGAAACGTCGGCAGATATACAAGTGACGCGGTTCCAGCCCGCAAGTCCAGAAGCAGATAACTCACTAGGAGTTTTTAGACATTCTTAACAATATAGGAGACAAAAATGTGTCACGATTTTTCAATAAGTTCAATATGAATTCTTCTTATCTATTTGACAACATGGATTTATTCAAGCAGATCTACTAATACCAGCCTGGTCAAGATTACTCAATTTATCGGAGAACGACTTGATAAACGTCTACATGTTGATGTCATATACACTGACTTCAGCCAAGCTTTCGATACTGGCATGGCATTTTGATTTTCACGTTGACATCTTTCGGCTTTGCTCCGAATATTACTAATTTGTTTTTCTCCTATCTGCAAAATCGTTCCGGTTACGTTCATTACAATGGGTTCTCATCTAATCTCTTCGATATTTCCTTTGGAGCCCCACACGGTTCCCATTCGGAATCCCTTTAGTTCAATATCTATGTTAAGGATGTCTAGTAAAGTCTTGACTGCAGTGTCAGTTTATGCCGACGACCTGAAAATCTTTACCAGTATTAATTGACGTGAAGATAGCACTAAGCTTCAAACAAATCTGTGCATTATTGAAGAATGGTGTACCCTTAATCGGATTCAGCTAAACATCAACAAATGTTCTCTCTTTTAGCAGAAGTTACACTCAGTTTCACTACGACTATAATGTTCGTCAACCTACTATACCTAGAGTATACAACTTCAAAGATCTTGGGGTTTTTGTTCGACTCGCACCTTAGCTTTTCTAAGCCTATAAGTGACATAACTACATCAGCTTCCAGAAGTCTAGGGTTCCTTATTCGGTCCTGCAAGCGTTTTTAGTACCCTGCACACTTTAAAGTTTCTTTATTGTTCTCTTGTCCGATCCAAAATGGAATACGCTTCAATAGTATGGTACCCGCATTGTCGTTACCAGCAGTTACTTCTGGAACGTGTTCAGAAAAGATTTATGAAATATTTATCTTGTGGGATTGATGGACATTATCCTGCCCTTGGTACGACAGATGAGGATCTACTTGCTAGACATAATTTCGAATCCCTTTGTACTCGTATACGCAGAGAGAAAGTTAGTGTTGGTTTTCTTTTTAAATTAAATAACAATTCTATTGATTCTACTGAGGTATTGTCTCAAATTGATTTCCCCGTACCTAGGCTTCGTACTAGACCATCGGCAACTTTTTCAATACTTAGGGTAAGAACCACTGTTTTTCACAAGGCTCCACTGGTACATATGTGCGGAAATGCCAATGTATTATACTCCATACTCTATCGGATTGCAAGCACGCTATAGATCGGAGGCTGAGTTATAAGCCCTTCGTGCATTTTAAGTGTAATTTTGAACTCATTTAGAGTTCTTCGATATTCTTAACAATATAAGAGACAAAAGTACGTCACGATTTTGCAACGAACGCAATATAAATCATTAGTTAAAGACTTCGAAATAATTAATCAAAAATTACAATTAACCTTAATAAAAATTCATTCAAACAGTATCTCGAATGAATTTTATCTAGAGATATCCTTCCGGATTGCAAGCACGCTTTAGATTGACGGCTGCGTCGTGAATCCTTTGTAAATTTTAAATGAGATTTTATTTGTTAGAAGCATATCGAGATTTTTAACAATATACTACTATGGGCAAAAAATAGTAAGACTTTGTTCATAATTTTTAAATTCTTAATTTATTCTTCCAAATCTATTTCGTCCCCCTCAAAGTAACCCCCCCTGGCCCCAATACACTTGTGCCAACGTTTTTTCCAATTCTCGAAACAATTGTCAAAGTCAATTTCAGGAATAGCCTTCAATGCGTGTAGCGATTCACGTTTAATGTCTTCAATTGACTCAAAACGGTTTCCCCGGAGCGGTCGTTTGAGTTTGCTGAATAGCCAGAAGTCACACGGAGCTAAATCAGACGAATACGGTGGTTGCGGCATGATATTGGTTGAAAATTTGGCGAAAAACTCACGAAGAATTAATGCAGTATGCGACGGTGCATTATCGTGGTGCAAAAACCAAGAGTTGTCGGCCCATAATTCTGGCCTCTTTTTACGAATAGCATTGCGCAAACGACGCATAACACTCAAATAGTATTCTCTATTGACAGTTTGGCCGGTCGGAAGGAATTCGGAGTGCACCACACCTCGATAATCGAAGAAAACTGTCAACATAACCTTGATTTTTGACTTGCTTTGACGTGGTTTTTTGGGCTTCGGCTCACCTTTGATACGATATTCGGCCGATTGATAGTCTGTTTCCGGGTCATAAGCGTAGATTCAAGTCTCATCTCCAGTTATGATGCCTTTCATTTTGTCTTGATAGTCGGAAAGCCTTGTTTCACAGACGTCAACGCGACGATGTTTTTCGAAAAAATTGAGTGATTTTGGAACAAATCGTACTTTCACTTTTCTTAGTCCCAAATGATCTTTCAAAATAGTTTTCACTGATCCTTCCGATATTCCAACGATGCCAGTAAGGTCTCTGCTGTTAATCGTCGATTGGCCGTCCTGGATGTGGTTCGTCATCAACGCGTTCTCGACCCTCTTTGAATAATTTGTACCAATCAAAAACACTTGCTCGCGACAAACAATTATCACCGAAGGCCTTTTGCAACATTCTGAACGTTTCGGCACCAGAAATTTGATTCCGTACACAAAATTTAATGGAACTTCTTTGTTGAATAATTTCACTCATTGTAAAAATCGCCGAATGCACTTTTTGTACTTCAGAAAGACAAGCGTATACTAAACACTAATGATTATTTTGATGTGACATTTGGCACAGATGTCACTGACAGTCATACCAACTTAGAAAAAAAATATTTCAACGAATGGGTTTTCGCGCGAAATTTAAATTAAAAAGTATTACTATTTTTTGCCCACAGTAGTATGTGACAAAAATACGTCAATACTTTACTACGAACGTAATATCGATTATATGAAGATTTCGAAATAATAAATTAAAAATTAATTAGTAAATGAAACGCTCAATTTTGATGAGACGATGTTTAGAATCTCGTTTAGGTTAGTATAAAAATATAATCTATGAAATTGTATTAATTTACGTTTATTATCATACTGGAAGGTCATCCTTGACACTTGGCCTTTATTACAGAGAGAAAACCATTTAAACCGAAGTATAATTTTCTAGATTAAGAATCGCACTAATAAAAACAAGTAACGACGTGTCTAGAATTTTAGAATTGATAATTTGAGCTTACTATTATTTTATGATTAGCAAATAAGTCCGGGTTTTTTTACAACTCTTTTCGTAGTCGCTAATTAACTTTTTTTTAACGCTACAGTACATAGTTTGACCGTTTCAGTTTAAATGTGGAATGTGAGTCTTTTAAATTCAGATTCGCGATATATTTTGTTCAATTTAATAGCTTCAAATAAAAAAACAGACAACGCGGATGGTATATTAAAATAAAACAGCTAAATCATTGTTTTCTATCCGAAAGGAATTTTTTATTTTACACGTGTGATATTTCCTTTTAATAAAAATTTAATCCACCACGAACGTGGTTTAATTTTTACTTCCGAAACTAGTACGAATCTAAACGACGATTCAAAATTAAATGATCGTCGATTGGAAAATGCGCGACTTTGGATTCGCCACTGATTTCGAACGCAAACTCTCGATTAAGCTTTGCCAAAGACTTCGTTTCGCAACATTTGACACCTAATAAATCAACTTCCATATCAGTTCAATTCTTATCCATCACTTAAAGCATATTTTATTGATATTAAAACAGCGATGACATTGCGTAGTGATGTACCGGCTTTGTGAAACTTGTATGGGAAATTGGGTTGTCGAATAAGTTAAAAGGATCTTTTTTATGTATTCGTAGATCACTTATTAATATTTAAAAAAAGGATCGAGCGATTTATATATTGTCTTCAATAATCTCTCACCATCTTTGAGCTTTGTAATGTATACTATAAACCACGAAAGTTTGTCGGTATATCGATAACGTTGCAAAATACGAACATATATCGACACTTGTCTAATTCATCTGTAGTGACGTGTGTTGAAGAATCAAAGGGTGCTAACGTTCTTCTAATAGAGTTACGCGCTACGTCTTGTTAAGCAATCGTTAAAAAATAGAAACAGACGTATGCAGAGCATACTTATGGTTTGAAGCCAAGAGACGTTGAGCGTCGTTTTTTCGCCTGTGACCAACTGTTCCAGCGGCAAAAAAAGGAAGGGTTTTCCTCATCGCATCGTTACGGGTGATGAAAAATGGATTCATTACAGCAACCCAAAGAGAACAAAATCATGGGCACTGCTCAGTCATGCTTCTACATCGTCGGTTCGGCCGAATATTCACGCTACAAAGGTTTTGCTGTGTATTTGGTGGGACCAGGGCGGTGTTATTTATTATGAGCTGTTGAAACTGCACGAAACCATCACTGGGGAACAGTATCGAACTCAATTGATGCGATTGAGCCGAGCACAGCGCGAGAAGCGGCCACAATACGAGCAGAGGCACGAAAAAGTGATTCTACAGCATGACAACGCTCAGCCTCACGTTGTCAAACCCGTTAAAACCTACTTAGAAACGCTCAAATGGGAGGTCCTACCCCACCCACCATATTCCCCAGATATTGCGCCGTCCGATTACACAGGGTAACAAAATGAAAAAAAAAATTTGGTGCCGGAAATCTAACATCTGATTTTAGATGTTTTTAATGTGCTGATTCCAAAAATGCCACCAGATTTTTTCTATCAGCTCTAGTTTTTGAGATACAGGTTACAGGTTAATTGATATTTTTTTCTGATAAAGGACAACAAATAAAGAGATTAATATGTGTTCTTTTACATAACGGTAACAAATATGGCTCAATTCCTATTGGTCATTCTACTACCATGAAGGAAGAATATGAAACAATTGCATTAGTTTTAAGAAAAATAATAAATACGAAGAACATCAGTGGGCAATTTGTGTCGATTTAAAAGTGATTAACTTCCTCCTTGGACAGCAGAGTGGTTATACAAAATATCCTTGTTTTTTATGCCTTTTGGACAGCAGAGATAAAAATGAGCACTGGGTTAAAAAAAATGGCCTTCAAGAGATGTCATGATTCAAGGAAAACAAAACGTGATCAACGAACCTTTGGTTGCAAGAGAAAAAATCTTACTTCCGCCCTTGCATATCAAGCTAGGCTTAATGAAGCAATTTGTGAAGGCTTTAAATCGAGATGGAAATTGTTTTGGGTATTTATCACGTAAATTTCCTGGCATTAGCACGGAAAAACTAAAAGCTGGTATATTTGATGGTCCTCAAATAAGGCAACTTGTTAAAGATCCACAATTCACCACATCAATGAACGAGACTGAATCTAATGCTTGGTGTTCATTTGTTCAAGTAGTACAAAATTTTCTTGGCAATCATAAAGCAGAGAATTACGTAGAATTAGTGGAAACTATGCTTTCAAATTTTAATATTCTCGGCTGTAACATGAGTATAAAAGTTTACTACCTCCACAGCCACCTAGATCGTTTTCCAGAAAAATTAGGTGATTGTAGTGAAGAACAGGGGGAAAGATTCCATCAGGATATTAAAACTATGGAAGATCGTTATCAAGGACGATGGGATAGCCACATGATGGCGGACTACTGCTGGAGCCTTCAGCCAGACTGCCCTAGTAAACTCCATTCTAGAAAGTCGTATGTGATTAGTGACTAATGTAATTATGTAAATTAAGTTTTTGCAATAAATACTTAAATCCATGTGTCTTTGTTTTTTTAACTGTCAATAGTAATATTATATATTATAACAGTTATAACGTAAAATATATACACAATTTTTTTTAAAAAATCTCAAAAACTAGATCTGATAGACCAAATCTGAGAACTTTTTTACATTCTGCATCCAAAAATTATCCAGGAACAGTTAAAAAATCGCAGGCACCAAAATGTGTGTTGACCTGTGTTATTACTTGTTCCGTTCGATGGCACATGGTCTAGCTGATCAGCAGTTCCGCTCATATGAAGACATCTCAAAATGGCTTGATTCGTGGATAGCCTCAAAAGACGAACACTTCTACCGTGACGGTATTCGAGCTCTGCCAGAAAGATGGGAAAAAGTTGTCGCTAGCGATGGGCAATATTTTTAATGATTCATTTGTTAACATTTTTTTCACAATAAAGTTGCATTTTCAGCAAAAAGCAGCGAGAACTTAGTTGCGCACCTAATATTAATACAATCTTTAAAGTTTAATGTATTTCTGTTAAATCCCTATTTTAAATATTTAAAAATACAATTTTTTTTAATTACAAAATAGCTTCAATGTTTGAAACTACGCTTAATCTAGAGGTCGTGATATCGGACCTCACTTTCACCGTAATTACTTTCATTTAGTATTTAATAAGTAACGTATACGACTATCAAACTAGCAAGGCATGCGAAGTTATATTTACGTTTGGCGTAAATAATAAATAGTAATGAATAATGGATAGTTCCGATAACCTTGAAGGTCACACCATGGTCTAATTTTTGGCTGTTCACCTGTTGGGAAAATGCTTGAAATAACGTGACAAATAGGCCGTGACTTCAAAGTACGCAAAATGAAATTAAAAAGTGCGAATTTTAATATTACTATAACACTTAGCATCTGGTGCTTTTTATTTAGTTTTTATGTACATACGTTACTTTGTGTTTGTTAATTGGGATTTAATTGAAGTTATTTAGGATTCGTTTGCATTGTTTATCTGAGGTATACATTGTTTTTTCTTATACGTACGACCCCTTTAATATTTCTATAGAATTAAACGCTTTCTGTATAAAAACCAATTAATAAAAAGACTCTGGTTCAAATGCATTCTTTTACGAATAAATTCACTTGGATTGATGATATGATTCTCAGCTTTAACATTAAAGATGCTCGTTATTCGCCAGCTCTTCCTTTGTAAAAGATTTACGATTTATTTCGAACCCCATATTTTGTAACACATTTGCCCACCCCAATTTTATGTGTTTCCTGAAATACGGATTATCTTTCGAAAAATCTGTATTAGAATTATTCAACAATATTATTAGTGGAAGTAATTCCATATGAATTTCTACGAAAATCTTAAATTGTTTATGATATATCGTAAAGGTGTCATAAATTGGAAAAATACCATAAATATTATATAGGCTAATCCCTACAATATTAACAGTTTTACCTGCATTTCCGAAAGGTATTACCAATATTGTGTTATTGTACTAACTAATTACAATATTAGGATGTGTTATTCAAAAAGGAAAATAAATTTTATGCCAGTCATCGTTCATCTTTTTTTGCGAAAACAGTGAAATAGAGAGTTATTGTGAATATTTTAATGCAATGCCGAAGACGAAGGAATTATCTGTTGAAGTGCGTGCTATGATAATTGCTTATCATCGTACGGGTAAAAGTAATCGCGAAATTGCAAAAGAATTACGATTAAATCGCAGAACCGTTGATTATAATGTTAAAAAATTTGAAGAAAGTGGTACATTTTTCAACAAAAGAAGGTCTGGACGACGCAAAGCGACGACATCTGCAGATAACCGGCATCTAATACGGATAAGTAGAAGCGATAGACGAAGAACAGCACCAGAAATTGCTGCTGAAGTGAATAGAGCGCGTGCTAAGCCAATTAGTGTGTCCACGGCACAGAGAAGGTTAAGGCAAGCGAGTTTATACGGAAGAATTGCTTTGCGAAAACCACTACTACGAAAGCAAAACAAGATAAAACGACTAAATTGAGCTAAAGAACCTAGGAATTGGACGATTGATCAGTGGAATAATGTGTTGTGGACAGACGAATCGAAGTTTGAACTTTTCGGTAGTAAAAGGCGAATATTCGTAAGAAGATCCGCAGGAGAAAGAGTACTGCCAGAATGTATTGCGCCTACCGTAAAACATGGAGGAGGTTCGGTAATGATTTGGGGGTGTTTTGGTGGAAGATCTGTAGGCGATCTCGTCAAAATTGAGGGAATCCTAAGAAAAGAAGGCTACAAGGATATTTTAGAAAGTAACGCTGTTTCTTCAAGACTAAGGATTCTTGGCGAAAACTTTGTATTTCAACAGGACAACGATCCGAAACACACTTCTAGATTGTGTGGCGATTACTTGCGTCAACTAGAAAAGCAAGGGCAAATCTATATAATGGTATGGCCAGCTCAAAGTCCTGATCTGAACCCAATAGAGCTTCTTTGGGAAGAATTGGACCGGAAGGTTCGAGAACGTGCTCCATCATCCACCACTGTACTGTGGGAACAACTTCAAGAAGTCTGGGCACAAATTACAGAAGATACACTGCAAAAATTAATTGAAAGGATGCCGCGGTTATGTGCCGCAATTATCAAAAATAAAGGTGGACACATTGATGAGAGCAAAATTTAATAATAATTAATGATAAAGTTTTTATATAAGAAAAATGTAACTATTTTATATTTATTTTACGCTATTGTATTGGTACAATAAATAAATTTTCAGTACACATTCGATAGTTTAATAATTTTGGCTAAAACTAGGGGTGGGCAAATAAATATGACCGGTAGTGTATTTCGGTCAACTAAACTATTTTCAAGGTGATAGTGATATACAATTACAACAAGATATGTTTAAAAGTGGAGAAATATTCAAATCTGCTTGGTTGTTTAATAAATTATTACATCTTTTGTGTTTGTTAAGTGATGATAACTTTATTACTAGTGAAATTAGGTTATTCTGGTGTCGCCCCAGTCTCCTTAAATTAAAACAATTCTACCTCGCGAACCGTTAATGATGGCTTTTACCATGGATTCAGTTCAAAATTTGCTTCATCTGGTATTCTCTAATAGTCAAATCTAAGCCCATTATTTTTACTTTACTTAATGCTTTAAAATCTTCTTATCGGATGTAAGATAGGAGGGGAAAAAGTTGAGTTAAATTCGTGTTGATATTCTTCTCCATAGTTCAGTCTTCAGATTTCTCACCTCTTTCCAATTTACTTCTCTCTTTTCAGCCATTTTTCTCACTTCTTCTGTCCATGTCCACGTTTTCCTCGACCTGCCTCTGCGTTTTGTGCTCACAATTTTTGTTTCATACACTCTTCTCACCATTCTTGTATGATCTATTCGCATCGTATGTTCGAACCACCTTAACTGGTCCTACTTCTCTTGTTGTTTTGCAATATGACGCAACAATGAATCGTAGGAAGCTGCTCGTTGCTGCATGTTGGGACATGCTCATACGTGCATAGTAGCCGCCGCGCCATGTCGATGGGCTCAGTTATTCATTAGCAGTGAGAGTGTAAAGTTGAGATGGTATCGTGGTCACGAAATGATATAAGGGCAGTTTTGCCAGTGCTTCGAAGAATAGACTCTTGCATTAGGCGATGTTTGTCCACATCGCACAACAATATTCAGGTGGTATAGAGAATTCCAAAGGGTAAATTTAACTGTGGAGGATGCTGAGAGGCCGGGAAGGCCACGTACGTCAGTTACGGAGGAAAACGTTACTACTGTGAGGAAAATGCTTGGCGAGGATAGGCAAGTGACCTATCAACAGATAGAAAGTACTTCACGCCTAAATGCTCCAGCAATTCGTTCGATTCTGCATTATCATTTGTACGTGAAGAAGCTTTGTTCTCTCTGGGTGCCGCATCGACTGACTGAAGAGCAGTTGACACGACATGTGACTTGATGCTGGGAGATGCTAAAAAAGTTTAATAAGGGACAGTCTCGGTATGCGAACAACATCGTGACAAGTGACGAGACTTGGCTGTACTATTACGATGTGCCGCCCAAAGCTCAAAACAAAGTTTGGGTCTTTCATGATGAAGACACACCCGTAGTTGTCAGAAAATCCCGATGTGTAAAGAAGAAAACGATAGCTGTCGTTTTGGACACACAGAAGACAGTATCAGCTAAGTGGTATACTGAAAAATGCCTGCCTAAAGTCATTGGATCTATGAAGAACCTGCGGCCAAAGTCAAGAATGGACACTTGGTTCCTCCATCACAATAATGCTACAGCTCACCGCGCCAAAGCCTACACCGAATATTGGAGCACGACATGATTGAAACTTCTCGAGCACCCTCCCTACAGTCCAGATCTTGCTCCCTGCCACTTTGCACTGTTGATGCACAGTTATGAAGACCTTCTGCGGGCTTGGGACAACGAGTGTGATTTACTCCCAAGTGAAATTCGGCAGAACTGGTTTAGAGATTGGTTTCGGAGGATGTAGAGGTGTATTGAGTGTAGAGGAAATTACTTTGAAAAAATTAAGTAAACGAAGCTGTATTGCAAAACTTTCGTTGTACCCTTCGAAAAATTTCATCAAAATTCGAAGTTTCTGAATTTTCCTTACAATTTAACCTAAACTCATTCAAAATAAAATAAAAAAAATTTTGAAAGCGTCGTTCTTTTCACCTACGCCTCTCTTCCCCCCAAAAAATAGAAATTATTAAATTGTTTTTAAAAATATGTATACCAGAGTACTGAATAATAATAATAATATAAAACCAGATTAATTTTTAATTTTCAAAATAAGAAATATAAAACTTACGATTATTAAATACTATAAAATTTCATCCAAATTTAAAGTTCCCGAATTTTCCTTACAATTTAACCCAAACTCATTCAAAGTGAAATAAAAATAAAATTTTAAAAGCGCCCTCGTTCTCACCTCCGCCCCCTCTCTCCCAAAAAAATAATAATTATTATTTTCGTTTTTAAAAATATTTATATCAATAGTTAATAATAATATTATAATAGACGAAAGCATTAATTTTTAATTTTCGAAATAATAATAATTATTATTAAATTTTATAAAATTTCATCAAAGTTTAAAGTTCCTAAATTCTCCTCATATATATAAAATACAAAAATAAAATTTTAAAAATGGCCCCCTGCTCGCCTCAGTCTCCCCCAAAAAAAGAAAATATTTGTTTTTAAAAATATAGATTTATATAGACAGCCTGAATAATAATATTAAAAACAAATTCAAGCTTTGATTATTAATTTGCAAATTAAAAAATATAAGTCGATACTAAAGCTTTAAATTTACCTTCTAGTTGCTATCCAAAACAGTTTAGTTTAATCCACAATAAAACAACAACACACCTATTATTACAAATTAGTAAAAAAAACTGGACGTGGTAGTTAAATTGAACTACAATAATTAAAACACCTATTTCTCCAATGTCGAATCGTTTTCCTTTTAAAAAAAAAGCTCTGAATATCTCTAAACAAACGCACACAAACACATATACATATAGAAACGGATACGAATTATTTTACATTTGCATTTCGAAGACACCGCGAAACAAAAAAGAATCTACATCATCACTGAACAGTCTTGGACAAAATTCGAAAGTCTACTGCAAAAGATTCTGTAGTAAGCAGACGGTATATCTTGGTTATCAATGTATAGTTGGTGATTTTGCAAAGGAGAAGGTTGTCTGTTAAAATGAGCGCGTGCTTGACACGAAATAAAAAGAGAAAGAAATCTAAGGTGTAATGTAAAGTAAATTTTATAAACAAATAGTCGATATGTGAAACATTAACAAGAGTAATTTTCCCGGGAATTCTGTAAGCTCCCTTACAACGGAGAACGGACCGAGAAAACGTTTACCGATTCGAAGACGAACTATGCGGCTTCTTGCGATTATTTCACGCGTGTCTCGTATGCGTGTTTTTTTATAAATTAATAGCAAAATAAGATTCACACATATTCAGGAATTGCGAAATAGCTTTCGTTTTTCTTTATGTAATGTATTCCCATCCTGAACTTTATGGTAAAGTGTTTCTGTCGACTCTCAAAGTATTATGCAACTGATGTAAAACAAACAGAAGTAATGTTCAACTTGCAGCACATCATTACACCGTTTGTTTGCCCTTTTTGTCGAATAAATCTCGCAAAAGTGCGTGATTATTCAATCAAAATAGCATTCGACTTCCTAATTTATGAACACAGTGTAATTATCATACAAAATACGAGGATAGTTTGACAAGTAGTGAGAATGACACATAGGTGGCACTCTAATTGGTAAAACAAATGCACTGTAATTTAGGTTGCCTATTTATATGTTTACATTCCGATATTTAGATAAATCGGTTGATTAGTTTATTTTTGACAGCTGATTGAAAAGAAGCAACACGTCGTTTTGTTAAAATGGAAAAAGCAGAGAATCGTGCGGTGATTAAATACTTCGTAATTAAAGGTACGAAAGCTACTGAAATAAAAGATGAGTTACGGGAAAGATTAGGTGAATCTGCTCCATCATTCGCCACAATAAGTAGATGGGTAAATGAATTTAAACGTGGTAGAACATGCTGTGTTGATGAAGCGCGCTCTGGACCACCCAAAATCGTGACTTCTAAGAAAATGCATTACGAGGATAGCCCCATAAGTAGCCGGCCTGACCTAGAGATGGCAGTAGCTGTTTGAAAAATATCACTGTATTAGAAAGTATACAATCTATAGAGCATATGTTTCAAGTTTGAAGACGCCACGTTGTTTAGTATTTGTTTGGCAGCCATCAATAGTGAACGTTTTCAGTGAATTTGTAAAAATGGAGAAAACTGGTCATCGTTACGTGATACAATACTTTTATTTGAAAGGCCTCAGCCCAACCGATATAAAAGCTGAACTGGATTCTAATCTGGGCGAGTCTGTTCCTTCGTTTACAACAGTGAAATATTGGGTTGCAGAGTTTAAACGAGACAGTATGAGCTGCCAAGCCGAGGCCCAATGAGGCGACGACTCCAGAAATGGTGAAGAAAATCCACAAAGCGGTACTGGATGATCGTCAAACTGAAAGCGTGCGAGCTAGCAGACATAGTAGGCATTACAAAAAGTGCGGTACATCGCATATTTTCTGAAAATTTGGACATGGGAAAGCTACGTGCAAGATGGGTGCCGTGTTTGCTCACACTCGAGCAAAAACAGTGTCGTGAAGATGTTTCAATTGAGTGTTTAGCGAAGTTTCACAGCAACAAAGCAGAATTTTTGCGCCGTTTCATAACCAGGGATGAAACTTGAGTCCATCG
The DNA here is from genome assembly GCA_031893035.1 of Dermolepida albohirtum. Classification (NCBI taxonomy): domain Eukaryota; kingdom Metazoa; phylum Arthropoda; class Insecta; order Coleoptera; family Scarabaeidae; genus Dermolepida; species Dermolepida albohirtum. The sequence continues at coordinate 20,853 of JAVIWB010003081.1, forward strand.
CTTCACACCCGAGACAAAAGAACAATCAAAACAATGGATTCAAAAGGGAGAACCGGCTCCAAAGAAGGCGAAGACCGTTTCATCTGCAAGTAAGGTCATGGCATCGGTTTTTTTGGGATGCACGTGGAATAATTTTCATTAACTATCATAAAAAAGGAAAAACTATCAACGGCGAGTATTATGCGAACTTATTGCAACGTTTGAGCGAAGAAATCAAGCAAAAACGGCCGCATTTGGCTAAGAAGAAAGTGTTGTATCATCAAGACAATGCACCAGCTCACAAATCCGTTATTGTAACAGCCAAAATTAATGAATTAAAATTTGAATTGCTACCTTATGCACCCTATTCTCCAGATTTAGCCCCCTCGGATTATTTCCTGTTCCCAAACTAGAAAAAATGGCTCAGTGGTCAAAGATTTTCCAACGATGACGACGTGATGTCGGCAGTTAATGGCTATTTCGAGGAACAAGATAGTTCTTATTATGAAAAGGGTATCGAACTTATTGAACATCGCTGGAAAAAGTGTATAGAGTTGAAAGGAGATTATGTTTTTGTGCTTTCTTTGTTGGGTCGGGTACTTTTGGGACCACCCTCGTATTTCCAAATTAGAGAACACCAAGCTGTCATTACATGTGCGGTTATAAATAAGAATCCCAATATATATATATATATATATATATATATATATATATATATATATATATATAGTGCGTATAGATAAGAGTTTAACTGAAAACCAAGAGTGCTAATATGATGAGAACGTCCTTTTTGAATTCGCGAACATCACATCATTAGACGCAGAACGCTCCTTTTCCAAATACACCAACATATTTTCACCTCGCCATAGGAGTATGACTGAGTCAGCTCTGGAAGGCATACCAATGACACGATACTACAATTTTTGCCTCACTTTACATACTTTACATAGTAATTACATTTATAATTTTTAATATTGATAGTTACTGAGCCGTACGCTACTGCGAAAGCACTCGTTTCTACAGTCGTACTTCTAACGTTACATACTTAATAAAACTCTTACGTATTACGTTTTTATTAAACTTGTTTTATGGTAAAACACGCGCCAGCAAACGACTTTTTTTTACTAAATGTAGAGGTGTTTTACCTAAAAAAAACAGAATTAATCGCTAATTGTTTCGACAATAAAAATATGTCAAAACAGTATTGATTTATAACAGAAAATTTTGATAATGTACACAAAATGATGCCCCACCAACGTCTTTGTATTAGAACAGGATGTGGTTAAGAATGCAAATATTGGATAATAATCGAAACTTTCGAAGAAAAACAAAAGATTGCAGTGGACATTCGAAAAGCGTAAAAAAATTGCAGAACATAATCTCAGTCTGTGTTAAAAAAAAATGTAAATATTTAAACACGACCGTGTGTAAAGTACATCAATTGAAAATAGATTATTTTCTTTGTATTTAATGATAAATAAATTACAAGGTATTACACTCTTGTAGACGTAAAATAATATTTATTTTCTCACTTATTGTCTCGCCCGTGCTAACGATGAAATAATTAATTTGTACTCGTGAATATTTACGAAAATTACGTAACAATGCTTTCTTTGTAGGGTTTTATTTAAGAAACCTTCTTGAGCAAGGCTTGTGGAATTTTTAAATGAATTATTTAAAGATTAAACATTCATAAAGTGTTAATATCATTGACTTTAATCAAATTGAAAATTCAGCGATTTACATAATCCGATTTTGATGAAATTTCGTGATATTGTAGTGGAATGAAGAATATGTCGTACCTGTTTTTACGGTAAGTTTTAATAAAGACTTTGGTTGATTAAATTAATCAATTATGGTTAATATTTAATATACATATATATATATATATATATATATATATATATATATATATATATATATGAATTTTGAGCAGTCGTGCAGGGGCGTGTTCAGAGAACATTTTCTCCTAACTGTTTTTGGGATATATATTTTTGAGGTCCTGCTTTTTGCTTACAAGCATGAACATTTGTTTGAGGAGCATATCGCTACTCACGATTACTCCACAAGACACAAAAATGATTACTACTACCCGAAACACCGCCTTGCCTTGGTGGAGAGTGGACTCCACTACTCTGCCATTAAATTTTTAAATCACTTGCCCGAATCGTTCAGAGAGGTTAGGGTATTTTCAGTATTTAAATCGAGAGTTCGTGATCTCTTAATTGAGCTGGAACCATATAGCATATCTGAATATATAAATCATAGATTTATTTAAGATATAATACATTTTATTTACTTCTTTTTTTTTTTAATTACATATGTAACATATCTATGTCATGACGTTTGTATTTCTTTCTTTTCGACGAATTACAATAAAGCTATTATTATTATTATTATTATTATTATTATTATTATATATATACACTACCGGTCATATTTATTTGCCCACCCTTAGTTTTAGCCAAAATTATTAAACTACCAAATGTGTACTGAAAATGTATTTATTGTACCAATACAATAGTGTAAAATAAACATAAAATAGTTACATTTTTCTTATATAAAAACTTTATCATTAATTATTATTAAATTTTGCTCTCATCAATGTGCCCACCTTTATTTTTGATAATTGCGGCACATAACCGCGGCATCCTTTCAATTAATTTTTGCAGTGTACCTTCTGTAATTTGTGCCCAGGCTTCTTGAAGTTATTCCCACAGTACAGTGCTGGATGATAGAGCACGTTCTCGAACCTTCCGGTCCAATTCTTCCCAAAAAAGCTCTATTGGGTTCAGATCAGGACTTTGAGCTGGCCATACCATTATAGAGATTTGCCCTTGCTCTTCTAGTTGACGCAAGTAATCGCCACACAATCTAGAAGTGTGTTTCGGATCTTTGTCCTGTTGAAATACAAAGTTTTCGCCAAGAATCCTTAGTCCTGAAGGAACAGCGTTATTTTCTAAAATTTCCTTGTAGCCTTCTTTTCTTAGGATTCCCTCAATTTTGACGAGATCGCCTACAGGTCTTCCACCAAAACACCCGCAAATCATTACTGAACCTCCTCCATGTTTTACGGTAGGCGCAATACATTCTGGCAGTACTCTTTCTCCTGCGGATCTTCTTACGAATATTTGCCTAGAAGAGCAAGGGCAAATCTGTATAATGGCCAGCTGATCTAAACCCAATAGAGCTTCTATGGGAATAATTGGACCGGAAGGTTCCAGAACGTGCTCTATCATCCACCACTGTACTGTGGGAACAACTTCAAGAAGCCTGGGTACAAATTACAGAAGATCCACTGCAAAAATCAATTGAAAGGATGCCGCGGTTATGTGCCGCAATTATCAAAAATAAAGGTGGGCGCATTGATGAGAGCAAAATTTATTAATAATTAATGATAAAGTTTTTATATGAGAAAAATGTAACTATTTTATGTTTATTTTACACAATTGTATTGGTACAATAAATAAATTTTCAGTACACATTTGATAGTTTAATAATTTTTTCTAAAACTAAGCGTGGGCAAATAAATATGACGGGTAGTGTATTTCGATAACTTTTAATGACTATCCGGTACACCAGGTATCCAAATTCATTTCACATTAAGATATTGATCAAAGAATCGTCTCAAGTATAAAATAAAATAAACGTAATCCCAGGAGAGTAATGTTCGCCTTTATTTTGTCATTAATTATATTAAATCCACGCGCTCGTATCTTGAGTTAATTTAATATTAATTAAAACAAGTGCAATTACATGTTCAACAATTATTTAATTAACCAGAGGACGGGCAAATTAAAACGAAAAAAACTTTGAAACAGAACATATTTTTTAGCAGCATAATTTATTTAGCAATTAAGTTCTTTTAATTCTGGTAAATTACTGCGCGTTGTAATGGTGGTAACACGAAAATTAGGTGCATGTTATATTAAATTAATGTAATATTGCATCACAATCTTATTGTGCAGAAAAGTTTTTAAATTCAAACTTATCGAAACTTCTAATTTAATGAATTTTCAACGAAATATTTTTCATTCTTCCTGTGACTTCTTAAACGTTTGTTTAAGAAGTCAAAGCGAAATTTACAATTCCGAAATTCAACTCTTGGATACTATTATACCTACAGGTGGGAACAGGACATTGCAAACTAATATTGAATTATGAAAGACGGGAACCACCCATTTTAGAATTATAAATGATGAAATAATGAGTAATATTGTATAATGGGTATTTTTAAGCTGCACGAGAACTATCGATATCGATAACTGTAGTTTGGCAGCTGATAATGTCAAACTGTGTTGACATTTCTGTTCAGTAAGGTTTGGCAAGTCATCATGAATCATTTCACGCCAGAATAGCGCTTCCAAATTGTGGAAATTTACTTTGAAAAAAATAAATCTGTTCGCGAAGTTCGTAGAGCCCTTCGAGCATTTTATGATCAACATAGTCGGCCTAGTGAGCAAGCGATTCGTGCAGTTATTGATCGTTTTCGCACTAATTTTACTCTTCTCGATTCAAAACCATCAACGAGACAAAGAAATGTGCGTACCGTAGAGAATATTGCTGCAGTAGCGCGAAGTATTGAAGAAGAAGCCCAAATGTCGATTCGTCGTCGTTCTCAACTTGTTGGCTTTTGTCCTTCGACTACGTGGAAAATTTTACGTAAGGATCTTGGCTTACGTGCCTATAAAATACAACTCGTGCAAGAATTGAAGCCAAACGACCATCGTTTGCGTTGCATTTTAGCTGATTGGGCTCATTTGAAACTGGCCGAAAATGAGCATTTTTATCAATGAATTGTGTTTAATGATGAAACTCATTTCTGGTTAAATGGGTGCGTCAATAAGCAAAATTGTCGTATTTGGAGCGAAGACAATCCTCAAGCCGTTAAAGAATCACCATTACATCCATTAAAATTGTCTGTTTGGTGCGGTTTACACGCTGGATCATCGGTCCTTATTTCTTTCGAAATGAGGAAGGAGCTGTCGTTACGGCGAATGGCGAGCGCTGTCGCATTTTCTTCTTTACAGATCGGGATTTTCTGACAACTACCGGTGTGTCCTCATCATCAAAGATCCAAACTTTGTTTTGAGCTTTGGTCGGCGCATCGTAATAGTACAGCCAAGTCTCGTCACCTGTCACGATGTTGTTCACATACCCAGATTGTCCCTTATTAAACTTTTTTAGCATCTCCCGGCACCGAGTCACGCGTCGTGTCATCTGCTCTTCAGTCAGTCGATGCGGCACCCAGAGAGAACAAAGTTTCTTCACGTGCAAATGATTATGCAGAATCGAACGAATTGCTGGTGCATTTAGGCCTGAAGTATCCTCTATCTGTTAGTAAGTCACTCGCCTGTCTTCGCTAAGCATTTTCCTCACAGTAGCAACGTTTTCCTCCGTAACTAACGTTGGTGGCCTTCCCGGCCTCTCAGCATCCTCCACAGTTAAATTTCCCCTTTGGAATTCTCTATACCACCTGAATATCGTTGTGCAATGTGGACAAATATCGCCTAATGCAAGAGTCAATTCTTCGAAGCACTGGTCTATGTTTAAACCACGCACGAAATTATAACGCAAAACTGCCCTTATCTCATTTCGTGATCACGATGCCATCGCAAGCACTTTACACTCTCACTGCTAATGAATAATTGAGCCCATCGACATGGCGCGGCAGCTACTATGCACGTATGAACATGTCTCAACATGCAGCAACAATCAACGTCCTACGATTCATTGTTGCGTCATATTGCAAAACTTTCCTAGTATCCTTCTTTGTACACTAATACAAACCCATAAGTATGTTCATCGTTATTAATAAAACTATCTTAATAACTTTATATAGAGGTCATAATTGATTTGTATTTCTTGTGAGACTGATAAGAGACATATAACTAATTCGTCTTTAAATTTATATAAGAAACAAAGCAATACCGAAATGTTAGCATCGTAATATGCAAAACGACAGATTTCTACATCTATTGAGATTAAAAATTAAACGTAGGCATTTGACTGAATCAGTACTGAGAGGTATAGTGATGATACAACATTATACCGCATTTTCACGTCAGGATGCATCAACACGTGCATTCGCTATTTAATTTATAGAATAATCACTGAGTATTAAAACGTTCGAAGTAATGACTACATTTTTTTTAAATTACAACTGATTCCTATTATCGGTAATTAGCCAAAGTGTTACTTATTGATGTCCGCAAACACGTGGATATATGACGAGAACAAAATCTAAATGTTTATTTGTTATTTACAAACTAAGTAAAAAAAAACACTTATCACAGTTTCATGATGTCCATCTCATAAATGTCTTTGCACATTACCAACATCAATTGTTAGTACTTGTCTCTGTGTAATTTTTTTTATTTTAAAGTTAGCAATTAACAAACACCCGAGAATTTCATGGTGACAGTGAATCATATGCGTACGTAACCAGAATATCTATTCTGTAATACATTAAAATGTAGGTTAAGCATAGTTTCCAACTAACGAATCGCTTTGATGATTTATTATATTATGCGTTAACTCGTTTGAATAAAATATAAAAAAAAATTAATTTTTTAGTTCTTCAATTATTCAGTTTAAATTGGTTTGGAAATATATTTACGTTTACACTTGAGTTTTTATGGTTTTAAAAATAAAAGTCCAATTAGCGAACACCTGAAAAGGTACTTATATTTAGTTAGGCTTGTCATTTGTCTCGGTACTTCACGTCAGGATCCGCCATATCCAATACGTATTTGCCCATGTGCCTACACACACACGCACATTGACAAATTCGAACCAGTGAATGTTTCCGTCAATCGTTGATCATGCCGAGCAATGCGTATGCATATCATTGTGCTAGTCTTGGCGATCTTATTTGTTTCACGTTTTATGTAAATTATATATTTATTTCGAACGTGTGGAAGTGGAAAAAGCGACCATTGGTTGATATGGTCAAGAAATACTACTGTGGGCAAAAAATTGTAAGACTTTTTAATTTAAATTTCACACGAAAATCCATTCGTCGAAATATTTTTTTCTAAGTTGGAATGACTGTCAGTGACATCTGTGTCAAATGTCACATCAAAATAATCATTAGTGTTTAGTATACGCTTGTCTTTCTGAAGTACAAAAAGTGCATTCGGCGATTTTTACAATGAGTGAAATTATTCAACAAAGAAGTTCCATTCAATTTTCTGTGCGGAATCAAATTTCTGGTGCCGAAACGTTCAGAATGTTGCAAAAGGCCTTCGGTGATAATTGTTTGTCGCAAGCAAGTGTTTTTGATTGGTACAAATTATTCAAAGAGGGTCGAGAACGCGTTGATGACGAACCACGTCCAGGACGGCCATCAACATTAACTGATGATCAAGACGTCAATAGAATCAAGGAATTGGTGCTTGAGAATCGACGATTAACAGTCAGAGACCTTACTGGCATCGTTGGAATATCGGAAGGATCAGTGAAAACCATTTTGAAAGATCATTTGGGCCTAAGAAATGTGAAAGCACGATTTGTTCTAAAATCACTCAATTTTTTCGAAAAACAACGTCGCGTTGACGTCTGTGGAACAATGCTTTCCGACTATCAAGACAAAATGAAAGGCATCATAACTGGAGATGAGACTTGGATCTACGCTTATGACCCGGAAACAGACGATCAATCGGCCGAATATCGTATCAAAGGTGACCCGAAGCCCAAAAAATCACGTCAAAGCAAGTCAAAAATCAAGGTTAAGTTGACAGTTTTCTTCGATTATCGAGGTGTGGTGCACTCCGAATTCCTTCCGACCGGTCAGACTGTCAACAAAGAATACTATTTGAGTATTATACGTCGTTTGCGCAATGCTATTCGTAAAAAGAGGCCAGAGTTATGGGCCGACAACTCTTGGTTTTTGCACCACGATAATGCACCGTCGCATACTGCATTAATTCTTCGTGAGTTTTTCGCCAAATTTTTAACCAATATCGTGCCGCAACCATCGTATTCGCCTGATTTAGCTCCGTGTGACTTCTGGCTATTCAGCAAACTCAAACGACCGCTCCGGGGAAACAGTTTTGAGTCAATTGAAGACATTAAACGTGAATTGTTACGCGCACTGAAGGCTATTCCTGAAGTTGACTTTAACAACTGTTTCGAGAATTGGAAGAAACGTTGGCACAAGGGTATTGGGGCCAGGGGGGATTACTTTGAGGGGAACGAAATAGATTTGGAAGAATAAATTAAGAATTTAAAAATTATCATCAAAGTCTTACTATTTTTTGCCCAGAGTAGTATATCAGCGAATTCCTGATTTATTTCATAATAGTCCTACGATCATGTGTAAACTTTGCGATAAACCGATATTAACGTTCATGTAAAGTCTTAAAAAGCGTCTAGGGATAAATTGTTCAAGTTAAGTCTTTTACGAATGCGTTACTTCATATTTATGACATAACAGAAAAGAAAATTGTTAACTCTTCCCAACAGGTGGATAGAACCGAAGAGACTATCAAATCCGTCGTATTTATTAACATAAACGACAGATCTAATTAATTATTTCAATAGGAATTCATTCGAAAAAACACGCTGCATAGAATATGTTAATAGTAAAAAACGTAGAAATAAAACAATGGCGCGCCAACAAATGAATGAATGTAGGTAACTTTGATGGAGCCTGTGATTGATGAACTTAATCATTGAAGGCTTATATATAACCCCTTTCCACATTAATTTTCGTATTCCGTATACGTATTTTGACAACTAAGTTGTAATCATCAGCAGATAATTAAACAGCGTCGCACCTAGAAAACTACGGCAAAATACGCGTATGAAACAAATTCCGTACACGACCTGTACCGTCGAAAGCCAAAACCCAGTGTGCGGTCAGACTTTCTAGATTGTATGTAGATTTACTTTTAATGAATACAACATGAGGTTTACCGCTAAGCTGAATAGATAATAATTATAATCTTTATTGCCAACAGGCGGAAGCAGTATCAGGAAAAATACATTAAAAACAATTTATTAATATCCATGGCATATGTTATTCATGATAAAAAAATTGAATAAAATGTCCATAAAGTTTCGCCTTAGTAAATATTTCCTCTGAACATTCAATGTATGTTCCTATTCTAGACAAAATACAATGGGTGTTTCAAATTGCGCGGTTTTTTTTTTAAATAAATAAAATATAAATGGCTCACTGAATTCGTCTGGGTATGTGGGCATTTAAAAGGTGTGGTGTATGACATTTATAAAAATGGCTTCGTTGACAGTACAACAACGCATTCAAATTGTTGAATTATTTTATGAAAATCAGAGTTTTTAGAAAATTACGTGAATTTTATGGTTTACATAATCGTCCATCTGAAAGCACTATTGGTCGAATTGTTAAAAAATTTCAAGAGACCGGTTCCGTGGAAGATCAAAAAAGTGAAAAATACAGTAGTAGTGGTCGTTCACAAGAAAATATTGGTTTAGTTCGCGAAAGTGTTGCTGAAGATCCTGAAATGTCCATTAGACGACGTTCACAACAACTTGAACTTAGTGGATCCACAACATGGCGTATTTCACACAAAGATTTAGCTCTGAAGGCATATAAGGTTCAAATTACACAGAAACTGAAGCCATTAGATCATTTAAAACGTCGTTCATTTGTCAATTTCATCAATGACAACCAGCTGAGTTTGCTCAAAAAATAATGTTTTCCTATGAGGCACATTTTGAACTTGGTAGCTATGTTAATAAACAAAATTGCCGTATCTGGGGTGAGGAAAATCCATGAATTATTCATGAGAAACCTATGCATCCTAAACGAGTTATTGTTTGGTGTGCATTAAAGTCAGGTGGTGTAATTGGACCTTACTTCTTTGAAAATGCTGCTGGTGAAGCTGTAACTGTCAATGGTGATCGATATCGTCGGATGATAACCGAATTTTTGCGGCCTGAATTAATGAATATTGATCTAGACGATATGTGGTTTCGACAGTAGTGCTTCACCTCACTTTGCACAAGAATTAATTGATTTATTGAGAAAAACTTCCTGGACGTGTATCTCAAGAAACGGTGATGTTAATTGGCCACCAAGATCATGTGATTCGACACCCTTAGACAATTTTCTTTGGGGTTATGTGAAAAGTCAGGTTTATAAAAACAATCCACAATCAATTCCTGCTTTGAAAGATGAAATTATTCGTGTCATTGGTGAGATAGAGCCTTAATTATGTCAAAATGTCATTGAAAATTTTAACAAAAGAGTGGACGTCTGTGAAGCTGCAAGAGGAGGCCATTTGGCAGATATTATTTTATACATATAAATGTCATAACTGATACTTCAATTACCAATAAAAAGTTTTTGAAAGTGAATGCAAATTACGTGTTTTATTTATTCTTTAAAAAAACCCGCGAAATTTGAAACATCCTTTATATTATCGAATAAAAATATTTCGTTCCATACAAAAATTAGGTTTTATTTTCTTCGAAAGATCCAAAGCTAACATCAGATTGTGTATAATTTAAAGCTGCTTACCTCTAGAAAGTGGTGTGTCAGTTATACTTGTGGGAATCTTCAATTTTGCCCAATATACAAGTCTTTACAAATTCACAATAAAATTTTTACAATACGATGATATAACATTATGTATTTCACCAATAGACAGAAAGAAGGAAATATATAACTGAACCGCTTTGTTATACAAATATAACGCCGCGAAAAAACCCATATTAATGAGCTAAGTCTACACGGAAAACTATGAAAAATATGTAATAATGATGGTGACACGAAGTGCATATAACACGCGTTGAAAGAATTTTCTTGTACAACGTATGCGTGATTTTAAATTGCATATTAAAAGATACATTAATTATTGTAAAGTACAAGGAGTTGTAGAAGGTTTAAATTGTAAAAAATCTGTGTAATTATCAAATTTGAATTCCATGTAACTTAGATATACAGTGCATATACACAAGTTCTTCTTAATTATTTAAATATTCGCTTATTTATTTACTTAAAGTGTAGAACGTGACATGTACACTGTAAAAGAATATTAGTGAAACAAAAAGAAGAAAAATTTTTTTATTCGAGTGCAAAACTATTAATTTGTCTCCTTGACAATAGCCTAATTCATCACAAAATTGTATCGAAGTATCGAATTGCATCTCATTTAATGCGATTTTCTAAACTCCACGTTCGATTGACGAGATCGCGTTCATCTGAAGATAGTATTCAGTGTACACTACACATCTAGATGTCTTGCGAAAGATTAACTAAAAAATTTAATTATTATTTACGGCATTCTGTATCGTTAAGGATGTTTACCAATCTTACTCAAAAAGTAAAAAATTCCAGCATCTGGAAATTCCAATTTTATTTTCTTTATTTAACTTTTTTGTTGGACTTTGTGACGTGTGTAAAAAAATCCTTCACAGTTTCAAATAGGCATTTTCTCATAAATTATGTTTGTTTTAATAATACAAAGATTGATCCCTTAATATTAAAGTTAAGCAATAGTGCATACAGTAAAACATCACTACATTTTTATTTTGTGAGTTTAATCGAGAGTTACAGATCGAAAAAATGATGCTATAGTTTAAATTTTGGGGTTTCAATAATTTGAATTGAAGGTCTTTAGGAAAAATTTCTTGTTTTCATAATGGTGAATTCGTCTTATGAGTTTAACAAAGAGTTCAGATCGAAAAAATGATGCTACATTTTGCTTTTTGAAGTTATAGCTAGGAGTTGAATTTGATGGAGCCTGTGGTTGATTAACTTAATCACTAGGGTTGATATATTGTATAACCCCTTTCCACATTAACTTTCGTAATTCTGTATACGCATTTCGACAACTAGATTGTCATCATCAGCAGACAATTTCAAAGTGTCGCACCTGGTAAACCACGGCGACAAGTTGTCGAAATGCGTATACAGAATTACGGAAGTTAATGTAGAAAGAGGTTATATATCAACCTTAGTGATTAAATTATAGCTACTTGAATTAAATGTCTTTACAGAAACTAGAATTCCATATTTTCATCTTACAAGTTGAACCAAAGGTAAAGATCGAAAAAATGATGCTATATTTTGGATTTTTATGTTTTAGCAATTTTATTGAATGTTTTTACGAAAAATAGATTTCCATTTCGATCTTGTGACTTTAACCAAAGGTAAATATTAAAAAAAGTGATGCTATATTTTGAATTTTGAGAATACAGCTACTTGAATTGGAAGTCTTCACGAAAAATTTCTGTTTTTCGTAAAGACGAATTCACCCCATGAGTTTAACCAAGAGTACAGATCAAAAATCGATGCTATATTTTGGATTTCGAAGTTATAGGTATTTGAATTAAACGTCTTTACGGAAACTAGAATTCCATTTTCATCTTATAAGTTGAACCAAGAGAACAGATCGAAAAAATGGTGCTATATTTTAGGTTTTGAAGTTATAGCCATTTGAATTAAACATCTTATAGAGAACTAGAACTCAATTTTCATCTACAGAGTTTAACCAAAGATAAAAATTGGAAAAATGATGCTATATTTTGAGTTTTCAGGTTATAGCTTTTTGAATGAAACATCTTTACGAGAAATAGAATTCTGTTATCACTTTATGAGTTCAACAAGGAGTACAGATCGAAAAAATAAAGCTATATTTTGAGTTTTCAGCTTATAGCTATTTGAATTAAACGTCGTTTCGAAAATTACGATTTCGTTTTCATTTTATAAGTTTAACCAAGAGTACAGATCGAAAAAATGATGCTATATTTTGGATTTCGAAGTTATAGCCATTTGAATTAAACATCTTATAGAGAACTAGAACTTAATTTTCATCTGCAGAGTTCAACCAAAGATAAAAATTGAAAAAATGATGCTATATTTTGAATTTTCAGGTTATAGCTTTTTGAATGAAACATCTTTACGAGAAATAGAATTCTGTTATCACTTTATGAGTTCAACAAAGAGTACAGATCGAAAAAATAAAGCTATATTTTGAATTTTGAGATTATAACTATTTGAATTAAACATCTTTACGAAAATTACGATTCCATTTTCATTTTATAAGTTTAACCAAGAGTACAGATCGAAAAAATGATGCTATATTTTGGATTTCGAAGTTATAGCCATTTGAATTAAACATCTTATAGAGAACTAGAACTTAATTTTCATCCGCAGAGTTCAACCAAAGATAAAAATTGAAAAAATGATGGTATATTTTGAATTTTCAGGTTATAGCTTTTTGAATGAAACATCTTTACGAAAAATAGAATTCTGTTATAACTTTATGAGTTCAACAAAGAGTACAGATCGAAAAAATAAAGCTATATTTTGAATTTTGAGATTATAACTATTTGAATTAAACATCTTTACGAAAATTACGATTCCATTTTCATTTTATAAGTTTAACCAAGAGGACAGATCGAAAAAATGATGCTATATTTTGGATTTCGAAGTTATAGCCATTTGAATTAAACATCTTATAGAGAACTAAAACTTAATTTTCATCTGCAGAGTTCAACCAAAGATAAAAATTGAAAAAATGATGCTATATTTTGAATTTTCAGGTTATAGCTTTTTGAATGAAACATCTTTACGAGAAATAGAATTCTGTTATAAGTTTATGAGTTCAACAAATAGTACAGATCGAAAAAATAAAGCTATATTTTGAATTTTGAGGTTATAGCTATTTGAATTAAACATCTTTACGAAAATTACGATTCCATTTTCATTATATAAGTTTAACCAAGAGTACAGATCGAAAAAATAATGCTATATTTTGAATTTTTAGGTTATAACTGTTTGAATGAACCATCTTTACGAGAAAGAGCATTCTATTTTCATTTAATAAGTTCAACAAAGAGTACAGATCGAAAAAATAATGCTATATTTTAAATTTTGAGGTTATAGCTGTTTAAATTACATACTTTTACAAAAAATAAAATTCTATTTTCATCTTACGAGTTTAACAAAGAGTTACAGACCGAAAAAACAATGCCATATTTTTAATTTTAAGTTTTTTATTTCTGTGAATACTCCGATACATCAAGTAAACTACAATATAATAGTATCATTTTCAATTTACATTTATACCTCATAATTACTTTTACGTATTTGCGTATTTTAAATATTTACCACTAAAACATTAACATATCGTCAAAAACGTAAGTATTTACTTTGTTGCCGGTTCTAGGTAGGATATTTTACGTAGGTACTTTACAAAAGATTTATTTATAATATTACACAGTTCAAACAAAAAATCCCAAAGAAACGGGTGACGTATCAACTGTTTAAATATATACACTAGCAATGAGTGCAATTAAATATTGCAAACAAATGAAATGTCTAAAAATACATTATCAATAAGTAATTCAATATACAATACTCGGTACCGAGAAAGACCATGAATCTTAGTAAATCCAATTGTTCATCCTTAGCATCCAGAAAGTGACTTAGCCATTTGCTTAAGTTTCTTTATCATTTTCCAAAATAATCCTTCGACATACTTGCTCCAACGATACTGAAGTACCATCGTACTATATTTGTAACCATCTTTTTAAAGTCCAAAAAATACTGCTACCTTCTGCAATAAGTCCCCTACTTTCCAACAAGACAACTTTAAATTTGGTGTTAGATTTGGCGAATAGCCTAAGATAGGTACAACCATATACCTCGATAAATCCAATTTTTCGTCCACAACTCGGTGTTACAAGAGACGTTGTAATGAAGAGAAATTTCTTCAGAGGTCATCCCAATTTTCGAAAATTGCTTTTACAACTTGTCTAGCGCAGCTGTATATTACTGCCCATTACCAGTTTGGCCTTTTATAAGATAGTCCATGAAAAATATCCGATTGGAATCCCAAAAAATTGCAGTCCGTACCTTACCGGTTCTCCACCAAGACAATGCACCAGCTCATTCCGATCGTCAGTCAAAAAGTTTCTAGCCAAGTACAGCATCCCAGTGTTTAAACCATCCAGCTTATTCGCCGAATTTTGCGTCGTGCGACTTCTATCTGTTACCTAAGGTGAAATCTGAATTAAAGGAAACAAAATTTGTGTCCGTCGAAGCTGTGAAAGCGAAAGCTGCACGCGTCCTGACGGAGCTGACAGAAGAAGACTTCCAGCATAGTTTCGAACAATGGAAGATTCGCAGTGTTGTAGGGATAGAGGAGGGGTGTATATTGAAGGTGATAATAAGCAAATATGTATGAAATCAAAATAAAATGTTTTACAGCATCAGTCTCGTTATTTAATAGCCACACCTCGTATAGTTACTTTAAGTGACCACTTCATGTATATACATACCTAAGAAAAGCATGAAGTTTATAAACAAAAAACGTTCTGAGCTGCGTGTGTATAACGAAGCGAATATATAATCAGATACTTTGTAAAACAAAGCCGTCCAGGCGAGATAAAATCAAAAGAGACTTTAGTGATACGTAAAATACTCATATATCCACATCAACTTTACATAATAGCTACCGTAATTTTGTTTTTATTAAAATACATAATTCAACTTCTAATAATTACATAAAAACAACTACATATATTATAAAATATGTCCTTTGCTGAATAAAATATACAAATTACATACAATATTGCATGTAAATTCAAATATTTTAAATGTTGAGATGTTTCTTGTATATTTTATGTACAGACGAGATTAATTTGTGAAGACGAGCTGCGAATTTACAAAAAATGGTGTTTTTCAATTGATATTACATGGGCTCATTCAAAAGTAAATTCCTTTAAGCTTACTTATTTCTCTCTGGTTCGTCTCCGTTAGGTGAGTTTGTCTTCGAAGCTTCTTTAGGGCCCCTATACCTCTTTACAGCTACATACATCCATTCTTCGTCGGTTTTTTTAACATGTCATTCATCTGAACGAAGAATATAAAACTAATAAGTAAATGTAATGTTATATTTCCAATTTTCGTATTCCGCATATGTATTTCGACAACTAAGTTGTCATAATCGTCTCGATTGCTTTGAGGTGACAGACATGTGGTATCCCGGATTGTTTTTTTATGTTAGCCTTCGTAATTAATCCATTGATTATTTCCGAATCAAAACCGTTGCATCTCGAGATGTTTTTAATAAAATTCAACTCATGCATCTCACTTTTTAATATACGGCAGTTAATAGAATATATGTAAATTGGAATTAATTTTCCAAAGACATTTATTCTTCGTTGATTATACAAATAAAATACATGTCGCTTTAAACCACAAACTGTTGTACAAAATAGGCACTTTATGGAGATGTCAATAAATATTTTGCCGCGTGTACAAAAGATAGTCCATTCAGACTGAGAACTTACTTTTGGAAAAATCTATATACATCCGCGCAACATGAATAGGACCACCCGACTTGTTGCAAGCTTTCGGTGGTTTGAAAAACAATTCATTTACTAAAAATGCAATGCAAGTTTGTAATGGTATGATATGGCAAATAATACGCATTATTGCGCAATAGTGCCTAACGTTATGCATTGGGTGACGTAAGTACCACATACATATAAAATGCACCGCGCCGGTTGGATACGACCAGTATTTAATAGTAAGCTACCGGATGAGTGTCGAGTTACAACGTATATCCGGATAAACAAACATCTGTAATTAAGGGTATTGTGCAACGATGGGACGACAGAAGTGCTTAAGTATGGAAGAAATTGGAAAAATTAAAGCGTTCCATCAAGAAGGGTATTCCTCAAGGGCTACTGCAAAGAAAATAAGTCGATCACACCAGGTTGTGAACAATTTTATTAGGGATCCCGAGAATTATGGAAAACGTTTTAAAGGGCGAACAACATCCGTTACAACTAAGAGAGAATGTCGAGCCATATTACGCGAAGCATCGAATTCGGCATTAACGGCAAGACAAATCGCGAATAACGTTGGAACGAATGCATCGGTAAGAACTGTACAGAAGTTACTGAAGACCTGTCCGCATTTAAAACGTTTGAATATTAAACGACGGCCTCCTTTAAGGGAATTTCAGCGCACTGCACGTCTTCAGTTTGCTCAAGCAAAAATGGGGTGGACAAGAGAATGGCAAACTGTTATTTTCAGTGACGAGAAGAAGTTTAATTTAGATGGCCCGCATGGGTTTTCTTATTATTTCCACGATTTACGTAAAGATGAAGTGATTCAGTCACGAAGGCGAGCCGATGTTGGTTCAGTCATGGTATGGGGAGCTGTTTCCTATAACGGACCTGTTGATTTAGTAATAGTGAAGGGCAGACAGAATTCGGAAAAGTACGTCCAGCTGCTGCAACAGGTGAAAGACAAATTTTCCAACGTTATGGCAGGTGGGCCATTTATTTTCCAACAGGATAATGCCAGTATTCACACCGCGCGCATTGTTCGACGTTGGTTTCAAGAACAAGGCATGGAGGTTCTCGATTGGCCATCGCTCTCCCCCGACCTGAACATCATAGAAAATGTTTGGGGATGGTTGTCGCGTAAATTGTACTCCAATGCTACCCAATTCAGTTGCGCTGACGAACTAGAGCAGGCGCTGAAACGAAGTTGGGCGGAACTTCCCGTTGACTACTTGAGAACCCTGTATAATTCCATTCCATCCCGACTATTTGAGGTTATAAGAAATAATGGCAAATGTACTCATTATTGAACAATAAAGTATTTTGTTATTGCAAACGAATCTTTTATTTTGTAGATTGGTCGTATTCAAGTGGCGTTTAATTACTCTACTTATTGTCATTAGTAACGTACATTTGCACTGACTTTTACAAAAATTATATTTGGTACCTACATACATCTTTTTATCAACCCTCTTAGTTTCGAAAATAACAATTCCAGCGCGCTACCATGTTTATACCAACTACAAATGTCATATATGCAGTTGGTCCTATTCATGTTGCGCGGAGTGTATTAACTAAATGCTTTCATGCTGGCATTTTCGAAGGTTCTAAAATGTATCTAACTTTTTTCGCTTAATCCTGAGAGAATAAAAAAGTTGAAAATCGATGTCAAAGTATGAAGTTATGACTGCGTTAATAGATTCGTAATTCATAAACATCGCGAACAACAATAACCGCAACTAGAATGAAAATCCACGCGTTATCGAAATTTTGCGAACACACCACAAACCGTCATACATAATATACACTTTATGGAGGTGTCAATATTTTGCCGAGTGTACAAAAGATAAAGTCCTTTCAAACTAGAAACTTTTGGATAAATCTATACGTTAAGTGGGAGCTCGCTTGCATTTGCGATGGTCCTAAAATTAATTTAACAGTTCTTTCAACTCTTTTAACACTTCATACTAAATTAAAGTAATATTGCATTAGATATTCTCACTCTGTAAAAGGAAATGTTGATTGAAGAATACAGAAATTTTGCTTCTAATTTAACAAATTTCCACAAAAATATTTTGTATTTTTTGTGACTTCTTAAACAAACAAGTCGAAGCGAAATTTTCAATTTTCAAACTCAACTCATGGACACTACCTACAGAAGGGGACAGGAGATTAATAATACCCACTTTACGAAGGTGTCAATATATATTTTGCCGGGTGTACAAAAGATAGAGTGCTTTCAAACTAGTAATTTACTTTCGTCACAGATGTTTTGTTCACAAGCCATCTGTGAACGTCAGTATATCTTAGTTTTGACGTGATCAATATGTGGAATCTTTCTGTATCTACTGATAATGACAACTTAGTTGTCGAAACACGTGTACGGAACACGAATAATGGTGTGGGAATAGGGTTTATTTAAAATATGAAAAGTAGCGTGTTTGTATCATATTCTGCTAATTTAAGCTTTTTATTTTGACGAAAATTTCGATTTTTCAAACACAGAATTAAAAAAAAAACGTTTAAAACATAAGTCTGTTTATATATAGATTCACGAATAAAACTTCATTTCATCTGCATTTGTTTAATAGTAAATATAAACAATAAAAACAATGCTTAATACGCATTACAAATTAAAAATACAACAAACATCAACGAAATCGTTTAAAACGTTCTTAAAAGACAAACTTATTTGCATCTTGGCGGTGCGCTAACATAATTTTGAAGAGTAGTAATCGTTATTAAACCATTAAACAACAATTTCCACTCCTCGAAATTATAAATTTTGACTTTTTTTCAAATTCATTAATGCCAGATCCAAACTACGTGAACCACCAACAAGTATATAGTTGCTACACATAATGTTACTACAGTTACAGGAGCAGCAATCCTAAAAAACAAAAATATATTATATGTTATTTTAAAATATTGTATTGAAAGTATAAGGTTTTCCAATAGTGATGATATGATTTTGAAGTGACATTTCGTCCAT